>JAZHYW010043371.1:0-43415 GCA_037355805.1 Ixodes ricinus
TTCCATTGGTTAAGTGATGAGCGTGCACTCGCTCAAAGTGATCTTTGTACCGATGTTGTCTTTATTTTCAGTCGGATTTGACGAAGGACACGACATTCCGGCGGACGCCCAGTTCTTTGGAGGGCCCGTGGGCGCGGTGAGTTAACGAGAGCGATACTCGATCATTATGCGACACCATGGGTGAACTCTGTTAGAGGGCTGTTGGTATGACATATAAATATCTAGGTATGTTTCATCTTATGATGTACCACAGGAAAGGCTACAAGCGCGAGCTCCTTGCTCTGGGGCACATTTCGGCGGCACAAGCTCTCGTGACTTAAGAGCGGCTGCCAACGCCATGAGCTCGCGCTTCTAGCCTTCGCTGCGGTACAACATAAGGTGAAACGAAGTACAGGTATGTTTCGCACCTTGCGAATCTGTTTGATCTTCGATTCTCTTTTGTTCCTGCGCAATATAACTATACTGAGGGAGATATAACTTCCACAAATCTTAAGCAAACGCATATGCCACAAGTAAGAGTTATTCGTATTATGTGCCGTGTTACGTACGATAGTCATACAATCGTAACCCCTTAATAAACTAAATCTTGTGTAAATTTCAAATCATTATACCCGTCAACTTGCTCTTTCACACGAACGATCTTTTAAACACAAAGAAAATGTTTACATAGCAATCTCTCACCTGGAGCATAAGGAGCAGTATATGAAACTGGTATGTCTGAGGCATAGGTAGTATACCGCAATCCAGAACAACTTATGGCAGTCAGAAGTTAAAATGTACCTTTCCCCGACTTTTAAATTGTCTTTGTGTGTATAGCATTGAAATTGTGAACAAATCTGCTATACTTAACGGTCATATTTGTTTGGGATTCACCAATTTATGTTTTCAATGCATAACTACTAAACTAGTCGTATGATTTCAGCTGATACATTTTTTTGGTGTGTTTTACGTTACATTTGTTTTGTAATTTTTTAAACCAAAAAATAGTGTTTCTGGTTGTTTTCCTTGTTGCTGCTGAGGGGAAGAGGCTCGTCAAGTAATTACTGAGTAACTTTGATCTCTGTCTCTCTTCTCCAATTTCCAGGTAAATAAAGATTATGAATTGGATTGAACGCATAACGTCACACACACACAAACAGACACACACAAAGCGATACACACCCATACATACACACACAGACACAGAATGGCACACGCACAGAAGCACACACAAGCGCACAAGCGCACGCACTCATACATTCTTGGAGACATCCTTGGCCCGCAGCGCCACGCCGATGCCACCAAGGCTGTCAGAACAATACGACAGTTAGTTCTAATAACATAATAGTTAATTCTGAATAATGTACACCTTTATAGTGTCACAAATTGATAAAGGGTTTTTGGTTTCTTAGGTTGATGCACCCACAGAGGATCCTGTCAAGACACCCGACATCACGTCAGATCCTGTCAAAGCCCCTATTACGTCGCCTACTACGTAACACGAGCAGCGGACCAAGCACAAGAAAAGAAACACCGGCAACCGAAATGAAACAAATCGTTATGAACCGACAAAACCAACACGGAAGATTCAATGAAAACTTAGAAGTGCGACAACTGACGTTAAGAGTTTCGTTTTTCTTTCAATGGAATATTTAAAATAATCGTCGATCAGTTTCGGTGGGAGGGGGCTTGCAAATATTTGCTTCCGATGCCACTGTCAATGTTTTATCTCCTCCGCAACCACCTTTATCTTTGTTTCGTTTTTTAAATTTCAAGTGATTTCGAATAAACGTAGGGAAGACGGGTACCGTTATATAGGCGGTATACAATCTCGGGGCCTCGTAGGAATTCCCAAGGCTTGAATAAAATAAAATATGACATTAACGCAATTTTCGCTCACTGGAAATATTCTGCGGTGCGTACCCAAGCCGGTGGCCACTAGTTTTTGAAAATCAGCTCTTTTCGAATTTCAACTTACAACAATTTTCTACGAGGAAAAAAAAAAAGAACTGCAAGCAGCGAACAAAATACAATACTCCTGTCTCGGCGGAAGACGAATTTCAGGGAAGATTGCACTCAGCAGCCGAGAGAGTTCATAATAAAATCAGCGTTACAGAATACCTCAAGTCAGAGGGTCTATTAAAATTGCCGTCCTATAGTCACACATACGTTGAGTAATATTAGGTATAAAAAAAATTAACAAAATTTTGTTTATCAATGAAATTGTGCACACAGCTATAGCAAGAAAACAAACGTGGGAAATGTATACTCATTAACGATGATTACAAAAAAAAAAGATATTTATCATTTATTCGTAAAGAATCATACAGTATCTAAAATGAATCACAATAGTTAATATTCCAAAGACGCGTACAGTTCTTCAAAGTATGTTCAAATTTTGTTGTAATTTTTGTCAATGTCGCATCATGAATAGTTTGGCAAAGGAAAATCAATTGGCGTCAAAGTGTCGTAGAAATTTTTAGAAGGAATATCTGAAGTCAGAATTTTGAAAAACGTATGACCAGACTACAAAGAAATGAAACGCAGCTGACGTTCGTTTGGAATTACGATGACAAAAAGTAGTACAGGGTGAGGCCGTAAGGACCGGCACCATTGGCGCATCTCTCGCAAAATATGAATTCTAATCGGACATACCTGAATCTGGGGAAAAAAATGAAAGCCCTTTACAGCTCCCTGTAACGCCGAATTAGAGCGCAGCTCTTGAGGAGGAGGAGGGGAAGGTGCGGAGAGGAGGCTATGCCCCTCCTCCTCTCCTGCTCGCCTCCCATTTAGGGGAAATTTTTCCGGTAAATTTAGCGAATAAATTTTTCCACTAAATTTCGCGGGGAATTTTTCCGCAAGATTTAGCGGGTGAATTTTTCCGCAAAACTTAGCGAGGAAATTTTTCCGCTAAATTTAGCGGGGAAATTTTTCCGCTAGATTTAGCGGGGAAATTTTTCCGCTAAATTTAGCGAGGAAATGTTTCCGATAAATTTAGCGGGGAAGTTTTTCCGCTAGATTTAGCGGGGAACTTTTTCCGCTAAATTTAGCGGGGAAATTTTTCCACTAGATTTAGCGGGAAATTTTTCCGCTAGATATAGCGGGGAAAACTTTCCGCTAGATTTAGCGGGGAAATTTTTCCGCTAAATTTAGCGGGGAAATTGTTTCGCCAAATTTAGCGAGGAAATTTTTCCGCTGAATTTAGCGGAGAAATTTTTCTGCTAGATTTAGCGGGGAAATCTTTTCCGCTAAATTGCGCGGGAAATTTTTTCCGCTAAATTTAGCGGAAAAATTTTCCCGCCAAATCTAGCGGAAAAATTTCGCCGCTAAATCTAGCGAAAAATTTCCTCGCTAAATTTAGCGGAAAAGTTTCCCGCTAAATCTAGCGCAACATTTTCAAACCTAGCAAAAAAATTCTCCGCTAAATCTGGCGGAAAAATTTCCGCCGCCATATCAGTGAAACATTTCCCCTAAATCTAGAGGAAAATATTTCTCCGCTAAATTTAGCGGAAAAAATCCCCGCGCAATTTAGCGGGGAAATATTTTCCTCTAGATTTAAGGGGGAAATTTTTTCCGCTAGATTTAGCGGGGAAAATTTTCCCGCTAGATTTAGCGGAGAAATTTTTCTGCTAGGTTTAGCGGGAAAATGTTCGCGCTAGATTTAGCGGGGAAAACTTTTCCGCTAGATTTAGCGGGAAAATTTTTCCGCTAGATTTAGCGGGGAAATTTTTCCGCTAAATTTAGCGGGGAAATTTACCCATAATGCACCGCGCGGTTACGCCGACGCCGACGGTGACCGCGACGCCGACGCTGACGCCGCTCAGGCCGGAAACGGGCGCCTAAAGGCACGACCACATTGGCGTCGCGGAGGCCTGCGGCGCGACGGTCGGCCCGGCCGTCTGCCGACCAGAACCGGTTTTCGGCTTCAACGGCGCGACGTACGGCGCCGCAGAGCCAACCGCTCCTTGCGCGGTTCAGAGCTCGCCGTCCGCTCGCCGCAGAAGAGAGGAGCCAATGGGAGGTGGCGTAGATAGTGACGTTGCGATGCCATGGCAACGCTCAGACCGGTCCTCCGCGGGTCTTTCACGTTCCGAAGGACGGTACCGGCGGCGCCGTTCACGCTAGTGTGGTCAGGCCTTAAGAGCTGCGATCTAAAATGCCGCTTCGCAGAACGCTTTATGTAATACTAGTAGTAGTCAAACGTATTAATTGGCAGATAGATTACGCAGACCTTTGCCGAAGCGGCCATCTTCTAAGCGCTAGCGGTGGTTTAAGAACCTGGCAGGATTTCAAAACATCTCTGCCCGACGATGGAGATGAGAGAATGATGATGGTAATCAAGGTAAGAAGGTCTCAATCCCTGAGGTTTCCACGAGTCATGTAGTCAATTAGGGATTGCAGGATACGAGTCCTTCTATAGGCGTCCCCGGTCAGCGGCGTCCGCTGCCCCCTAGCCGTAGGTCGGCCGCCGGGAGGAACACCACCTGAGACCTCCTTCCTAAGCGAGTGGAGGGAAAAGCATTCCCGCATCATATGAGTGATTCGGGGGATAGGGTTGGGATTGCGATCTTTACACGGTTGGCAGCAATGGCCGGGGCAGCGGCAAAGGGTTATTCTCTTTTAGCAGCACTGAGTTCCATGTTATGAATCGTCCTATAAGTCAATGCGCCCCCCCCTCCCCCTTGCTGCGGGTACGGTGAAGCATCACTATATCTTTTCTGCGGAACACAATGTCGGGGATAGTGTCGTAGGGAAGAATCCACAGCGTCTTGACTTCTTTTTGCCGTTTGTTTCGTATCGTGACGGAGTCATTCCCGGGGTCGTAGACTTTGGAGAGTGAATCAGAGGGCCCTGGAGCATGCTGAGGAGGTACGCGGATGTGGACAGGCTGGATGAAATAGTACTCGCCTCGCATCCTGCAGCATCGTGTGCTTCGTTTCCTTGGATCCCTTGGTGAGCCGCGGGAACCAGCGGGTGTCGAATTGGCTGATGCTTTCGTTTTGTAACGTGGTGGCCGTTCGGTAGATCTAGAACGTTTTATGCCTATTGTTAGGAGTTCAACGTAAAGGTGGTGAAATATTTAAAAATAGTGAAAAAACGGCGGCCGCGCATTTTCGATGTCCTGATCCGCATGTTCGTCGTCTGCACACTGGCATGCGAGCTTGCTCCCAGGTGGTGATCGTTCCTATATTTCGTTCAAATTATTACTATTCGCGATTATCCTGCCCGTCGCCAGCCTCTCCTAGGCGTTCTAACTGCTTTTGCGTTCAGCAAGCAGCCACCCGGGAGCGAGCTAGGAAACCAGTGAGCAGAAGACGAACAGTGTATAGGACACAGAACATTCACAGCCGCCGTTTTTGCTTTATTTTAAATATTTCGCCACTTTCGATTTGAACTCCAAAAACATTAGACATTAAACGTCTTGCAAAACAACGTTCGTGTGCCCACTTTCAAGTATGCACGCTTGGAATTAGAATGTTTGCAACTCGTGTCAAATCTGTTGGTCCTTACGGCCTCACTTCTGTAAACTGCATCATTTATGAAAAGAACGTCGTAGCGGATAATTTCCGCCTGTTAGTTAAGTTTGCATTAAAAAAAAGGTTAACCTATAGCACTCGCACATCCCGCGCTTATGCAGAATGATAACAGTGTGTCGCGCGAACAAAATCCACCAGCGACACGATACTTACGTACTTTTTACGCTAGCCGGCCTCGAAACCTCGACATCTCATCAGTGTCCTAACTATCCATTCGGAAGGTGATTTAGATCCCCCACAATGCACAATTTATTTAAGTTGTGCAAAACAGTAACTGTCAAATGTTTCAGAAAAAAAGGAGAGAAAACAAACAAAACACATCGTGCATCGTTTCAGCTGCAGGCCCAAAAGTATGTTTTTGGGGGCTTCAAACTACTCAGGCGCTTTTGCCATGTACATTACACCGAACTAAAACCTTCACATCTTATCACAATCTTAGCGTTACGTTCGGGCATTAACTCCCCGCAACGAGCTTTTAACCAAAGTTGGGCAAAAAGAAACATAAAAAGCCCTCTTTTCTTTGCTCAAACTGTTTTTCTTTAGCCTCCGCATGACCCCAAACATTTTTTAGACTGCGAAGTTCAACCTAGCAGAGCTAACACGTTCGACGACACTGTATACTCAACAGCCTTCGCAGTGTTTTCAAACTTACGCCCTCGGAAAAGACAGCCCGATCAATCTCAACAACGTAAACAACCAATCCGCAAAGCATGCTGCGTGCATCTACTTTAATAAATACGATCGGTTTTATTCTTACGTTACAATATACGTTTGTGGTTATTCTACCCTCCCCCTGCGACAGAACATAAGCGTAAGTTTTCCGGCAGATTTCGCCCCATTTGGCGGGATTGTACCACAAGGGTTGGAAACACTGAAATGTTAGCCTCGTCGTCCGTTTCCTTCAGTGTTTTTTGGATGGCGGCCGTGCTGTGTTCTTTTGTTGTGTGCGTGTCCCAGCCCGAGCCTGCTTTCGGTCGGCTGCTTATCGTTTCTTCACCCTCTTCGCCACAGTGTCTCTGTAATTTTTGGAACCAAGATGGATGACGAAACGGTCCTGCTGAGATAAGCCTATTTGTCGCCGGACGCCAGCCCCGGGCGCCCACGGCCAGTCACAAAGTCTAAACGCAGTATATGATAAAACGAAAAGTAAAAAAACAAAAACAGAAATGCGACGTGGGGTAATTGACTGAGATCAAACCGTTGCGAAAAAAAAAAGACAAAAAGAGAAAGAAGAAAACGATGATTAAGTACAGTACATCGTTGAAACCGGAGATCGAGGAAGGAAAATGGGTTTCCAGTTCCACGATGTTGGCTCGTAACTTCCTATATACTATATTTTTTTTTAAGCGTAGTACACTATACCAAAAGGGAGAAGGACCGGGTACGTGTCTTCGAACCGACCTTTGATGTTTTGATTTGTAATTTAAAGTAACGTGATCCTGCTTTTTCTTTTTTTTATACTCGTGAACACACTCGCTTTTGGTCGCAAGTAATCCTTGTCCTTCCGCGTACAAGTTAAACCTTTGTTCCATTATCATTGTGCGCGCGCATCGACATGGTATGCGTATTATTTAGACGTGAATGTGTGTGCCTATGTGCATATGTGCCTGTGTGTGTATGTATGTGCATGTGCGTGTGGACGTGCATCTGTGTGTGTGGGCATGTGTACTACGTGTACGTGCATCGTTGACTATGTGTATGTGCATGTGTGTGCGTGTGTTTTGGTCACGTGCAGGTGCGTGCGCGTGTGCGCTTATGCGCATGCGTGTGTCGTATGTTATGTGCGTGTGCGCGTATGTTTTCGTGTATACGTGCATGTACATTTGGATCCGTATGCGCATGTCTATATATGCGTGCATGTGTATGTGCATGGGCTTGTGTATGTGCACGTGCATCACTTAACGCACATGCAAGAAAACAATTGATTTCCTATTCTTATTTTTATTGACGTGTTTTGCATCAGATGGACGTGAAGACAACGCCTTAATTTATAATCTTCCTCAAAAACAAAACAATAAATCTACCAGAAAAACTTAGCTTCGAAAAAATCGATAAAGTGGATGTTGAATATTTCTTTAATAATAATAAAAAATCTTTCTCGGTGACACATCTTACTATTGTCGCAATATCACGGCATCACATTAAGAGTTGAGTAAAAACCTGTCGAACGAAGAGAGAAGTGTATGTCATTTGGCCTTTATTACACAGACTATGTAACTCAGGTAAGAAAACAGGAAAAATGGTCCTGTTTTTAAAGCTTGACATATACAATGGCGAAATTATTTGTTTTCGGAGCGAAGCGAACGAATAACTGCATTTTTAATCCCCGATGCCTCGGGGAATTGGGTATGGTACGGGAGCAAATTTAGCATAACCGCATAGCTCTTTTTTTTTTTAATTCGCTGAAAACAGTGATCAGGTGGCCCGGAGTGATATTTCTTTTAGTTTTCACTTTGGCTTGACAAAGCTCAATTCCACATTACTACAATCTAGAAAAAATATTCTGTTTTAGTTGTCCCCACTGATTGGGGCAATACTTACGTAGAGGGCAGAGGGCTGCTTTGTTTGTCCTCCTCTCAGAACTATGTTCGTCGGGCTATCTTCGTCATGATATGTCATCACAGTTTGACCACATCGTCCCGACAATCCTTTTTTTAATGCGGAAGCATTAACTGTCTCATGGAGCGAGCGGACGTCATCAGTTTTAAGCACGAAAACGGCACCTAGTTTCCATTGGCTGGCGCGCGTGACGGGGCTCCCATCGGCCAGCTGCGCTCGTCAGTTTCCACGACCGTCACTCCTGGCGCTGCGTGCCAGGAGCACCTCGCGCTGACCGGGCGACGAAAAGTACGCAGCAGACGAAAAGGGAGCGGATGAGCGGCTTGCATGCTTTCGGATTCACAACTCATAAGAAGTGATTACTGTGAGTGAAGTTTGTTCTTGTTCTCTTCCGTGAGGATTGCGTCGGTGATGATGTTCAAAGGCAGAGGCGACGGGTCGTCAGATCGTGGAGATGAAGTATTTCGAGACGGGACTCAACAGTTGGTGAAGAGAAAGATGAATATATTTACAAGACGAAACAGTTGAAAGTTACATCACGCTTCCCATCGACCAAGAAGCCTTCGGCCCCTTCTCCGGTCGCTTATATCAAGCTTACTCTCTTCTCCCCTGCGTGCTCAACGACCAATCCCAAAAGGTCTTCTCGCATCCAATCAGGGAGAACACTGCTAAATAATAAAAACACTCCAAAAACACTCACACACAAACACCACCCAGCACACGCACAGATGTCGGGCGCCCCGCGGTCTCCGTCAACGACGGGAAAGTCGGACCCCCGGGCCGCGAACCCGACTCCCGAAGGCACCACCAAGAAACCCTTGGTCAGTGGCTCTTCACATCTGGGAAGGGGACGCCAAACCAAACACAAACACAAAACGCACTCAGCGCGTCGGAAGTACAGCCGCCCGAGCGGTCCCTGTCCGAGGTTACGAACGGGCGGCTGTAACTTCCGCTGTACTTGCCATAGCCTTGCGAGGCCTCTCCTTGCTCTAGGCATCTCTAGGGCACATCTCGGCGGCACAAGCTCTCGTGCACCAAGGGCGGCTGCCAACGCTATGAACTCTGCGCTTCCACAACTTCGCCGCGGTACAACATAAGGTGAAACGGAGTATAGCTTTCTGCAATTGAACCTACTCGCCCCGCAGGAGTAGAGACATGGCGTGCTGCAAGGTGCCCTGTTTCCAGTCGTCTATAAACCATTTGCTATATTACCCAAGCATCAAGGAGAATGCAGGGATTGGTAAGCTCCACGCGCCACACGCGCACGCCTTCCCCGTATAAAATATTCGAAGTAAATAAGGCAAAATAAAGCGTTGACGAACGCGCGTGCAAGATGCCATTTGTTTTAGGTGGTTGCTTTAGAAAAATTACTACTGCTGACGCCGGCACGCGCGGTGCGTGGAACACCAGCCCCGCATTCTCCTTGAGGCTTAAGCTAACATAGCAGGATGGTCTATTGGCCTCAGGCGTGTTTCTACATGCAGCGGTTTCGGCCCCAGAGCAGCGCGATTTCTGCCGTCGCGGCGCTCGTGCCGCCCAACCGCTGGTGCTGGCCAGAGCGCCGCGACGGCAGAAATCGCGCCGCTCTGAGGCCAAACCGCTGCATGTGAAACCCGCTTTAGGCTGAATTGCGTGGAAGCGTGCTTTTGTTTACTCATGGCTCTCTATGAGGCACGTGGTGACTCCATCTGTCCACAATGTGGGTGACTCGCATCCACACTATACGTCTGTTTCAGCTTGGGTCCAGACGCAGCCGATGCTATGCGAGCGCGAGCGTGTGGACCCTGAACAGTGCTTGCATTGCACGAGCGCGCGTGATTGGCAGGGAACGCTGAAAGCCCGGAGCTCGCGCTTGTAGCATCGCCTCCGTCTGGACCCAAGCTGAAACGAAGTTTAACGGCACACAGCACGAGCTCGTAGCAGTTGATTCCTGTGCGCGAGCGCTCCACTGGCGCCTCCTCCTATGGCTTCGGCCTTCGCGCGCGTAGGATTCGTCTTGTTCCAAGTAAATGTAAAACCAATCGTAGTTCTGCTTTTCACCGCATGAGCCGTTGTCGATCGAATCTCGAGGCGAATACTCCTGTTCACCCTTAAAGGAGCTGTGCAACGACATTGGGTAGGAATATTTCTTACTTTACACCAGCTTCCTGGCACTAGTGGGACCCAAGAATACTCGAACGCAACACCACTGACCAAGAAGCGTCTTCGTCGCGGCGGAATTCAAAGGATGAAAGCGGAGCTTTTCTTTCAGTCTCTCCTTCCAAAGCCGCCTTTTGCTCCTTCGCGAAATTTGATGACGGAGCTGTGGGGACAATGGCAACAGTACGATCCCCGGGAATGCGTCATCGAGCTTTGCGATCCCAGCTGTGACGATATTTAAATGCTGCTCACACAGTGGACGCGAAGACTGCGTACGCATTCGATCTGGGCTCGTGACAATCGATGCCTCGACATGCATTCGGGTAGTGGCCCGTGTCCAATCGCTGCAACGACGACAATAGCCGAGCCATAACAATGTCTGGAACTCAGCGCGTGTCCTGTGCTTTGCCAACCCCAGCGCGTGGCTATGATCAACATTGGCGGCATATAATCGGCTCCAGATCACGTGGCCGCTTGTTCTGGCTGCGAGTTGAGGGGGTGAACGGTGCTCGTTTTTCTTTAATTTTTTTCTGGAACTTCTATTGCGTGGGGTGAAAAACGAACGCGTGTTTCATAGGTCATTAACGTCAGGGATCCGTTTTAAGCGGTATTTGCGCAAAGTACAAAAATTGTTGCATCGCCCCTTTAAGCTGAGACTGCAGCCAGAGCTGCGAGCGCGATCTAGACCGCGCTGCTGGCTTTGAGACATGCATTTCTAGAGCGAGCACTCGCTCTGCGAAAAAACGCTTCAAAGCAGCGACCTCGAGCTCTCGCGCTTGTGGCAATGGCTGCAGTTTGAACGGAGCATAAGTTGTATATGTTAAAAAAGCACCGAAAACCCAAAGGTTTTTTGTTGTATAAAACAATGCAAGTTGTAATCATAAAAAAATATATATATATATATATATTTTCCCACGCGCGGGCGTCTTTGTATTTTTGGCGTTTTTCTCTCCTTCTTTTCACCTTCCGCTTCTTTTTATTTGTGAGCGACAAAATTATAGAATTACGAAGCTTTGTAAGCGAAATTTTCATAACATTTAATAACGGCATTCGTAAAACATGTTTTTTACAGCAATTGCCAACGCACAGCGGGCCTCCTCATTGAAATACCGAAATTCAGAGTTCGGAGTGATGTCGCCATCTGGCTTTTTATCCTCCATCGGAAAACATGGCGGCGCTGGCGGCACTCGGCACATGTGCCACTGAGGATAATCGGTGTGTCGGGGAATCGGACAAAGTTCTCGTTTTTAGTGTCCTGACGACCTCTCAGAGTTCGGAAAGGAAATCGTCAAACGGTCAAAACAAGTGGGTTTGGTTTCTGTGTACCGTAGTTTCGGTTGTGACTCCGCCGGGGCAGCCTTTCACGCAGAACCGGTGCAACGTGGCGCTCACAAAGTCCAGTGCGCGTTCTCTTCGACCTCACACCATTTCAAAGAATTTGAGATCGCTGAAAGAGCCCTAAAAGAACTTCAAACTCGGAAGTGAAGCGCCGTCTGCTCACAGCGATAGGCGGCACGCACGGAGAAGAGCGTTTGATTGCGGGACGTGTGCGAACACGACACGTCGGATCGGGACAATTCGGAGGCGTCAGAGAAACTCCAGTTTCAGAACGACCTAATCTTTAACGTCATTGCACTGGCGCGGATTGCGCCGGAACTTCAAATTGGACTTCGGGAAATTGTCATTTTACTTCACAAATACAGAGTTCCCAAGTTTCGGATTTTGAGGGTAAAATCCAGGCATCGTTTTCAATCGTTTCGGATAATAAAACAGAAATATGATTTTGACCGGTCAGTGCCCCCTTCAAAGCTTTCACAGTGCTTCCGCAACGCGCATCCCAACCATGAAGATCGACATTCTTTACAGACGTTAGGTAGGAGCTTGACCTGGGCAAGCGGGCACCTCTGCCAATCTCTGCCGACGCGTTACGGTTACGCCGACGGCGACGGCAACGCCGACGCCGCTCAAGCCGGAAACAAACGCCTAAAGTCTGCGCTCTAAAAAAAAAAAAAAGAGGTTGCCTAATGCCGATTTCTACTGGTCGTTTTGGAGCGCGCCGGGATCAACAGACCAGATCCAAGATTGAGCACGCAATCCGAACGGAGTCGCTTCGCCTCCGGATCCCCACTGCAACATGACCACTCCTCCGGTATCGGCGAACGCCTCCCCGTCATTCACATTCCCAGGAATCCCCTTCCCGCGGTCCCCGATGTCGAAGCACATATTTTCGCAATCGCGGCGCTAACAACACGTGTTCAACGCACGAGCGAAGTTAATCATGTTGTGAAAGGTGCGTGTCGATAAGCGATCTGCATCAGCGTAGGTCACTTGCTTCTTCATCGGTATACTCGTGAACGGTGTCCAAGTACTTCTCGCTATTCAGCCCCTACTGCGGAAGCCCGAAAATGCAGTAGCATTTATGCAAGACAAGCAAGCAATCCTTGTCGTCGTGCTGCTCGAGCCGCTGCTGTTGGAGGAGCTGCTCCAGCAACTTGTCCACGAACTTTCATCAAGCAGTAAAGCGGGCGGTACTTTGCGAGCGGCCATTACGAATTCTTCCGAGGCGAGATGTGAGATGCCCGACGAGAAAGGAAGTCACGTGTGCGCGCCGACGACTAGCCAGGCTGGCTTCCGGCCTACTCCACCGAAATGGAAGGAGCGAATTTCCTCGGATCCGGATCGAGATCTGGAGTGGGAGCTCATCCTAAACGACGGGTGGAACACGCCCGTCTCGATCCCGATCGCCCAATGAAATAGGCGAATTTTTTTTTCTTTTTGAAAAAGAAGAAAAAACCCCCAAAATCCCCTGTACTTGACTCAAAGAATAACGCACTTCCCTGAGTTAAAAAAATATGGCCTTCGTGTACTGCGAAATCTGGCGCAAACCGGGGGCGAAAATGTTAAACATCCAAAGAAACGGTCTGAGGGGAACGGGGATGAGTAAAGTTCACGCCGTTCTATAGACAATTACAGGTTAGAAAAAGTATTCGAGGGTAAGGAGGGCTGGCGAGGAGGAAGCAAACAGAATACTGGAGAGAAGGAAGCCTCCTCCTCTCTCCAGTGTTCTGTCTGCTTCCTCGTCCTCAGCAATCCTTGCCCTCGTAAACTTTTCTTGACGTGTAACTCACTATAGTCATGAAGATTTTCACACACACAAAAAATAGATAAATAAATAAATAAATAAAAGCAAATGAGCATAACCAATAAAAACAACAACAAGAAAGAAATTAAGTAGAGCAGTGAAAACGAAAAGGGACTTTACAAACTCCGCGTTCTGAAAAGAGGTCGTTCGGAAAGTTTACTAAGCTCTTCCAGCGACTTCGCAATTGTAGCATAAGTTCCCACGTTTTCATGTTCGTTGCAAGACTGCTCCGACCGTTTAATTACGAGCTCAAGTTGTTTCCCTGAACGGCAAAATGCGCCCAATAAAGGACGTAGTGTGCCCAGATTGCAGATCGTTTCCAAGCGCTCGATTGAGGCCACGTGACTTATGGCTCTCGTTTCGACACCGCGAGTTGCGACGCGGTGACGAGATCGTTGATAGTCCGCAAGCGTCCTCCCATCCCCGCCCCGTTCCCCGTTCGCCCTGGGACCACACAATGCAAGCGCACTTGCGACCAATCTATCCAGGAGTCGTACGCCGTTATACTGCTAACGTTCTCCACGGCTCGAGTTGCACCTTTGCTTAAATCTAGGCCACTCTAAAGACGTTGTGGTGCTTCTGCGCGCCACTGGAACCCTCGGCCACAGTGGCGCTGACGGGCAGGTGAAGCGAAATCTATCTTACCTTTGTTCGCCTAATCAGACAGTTGTGCGCCTTGCTTGATTGCTTCACAGAGAAATAAAAATAAAGCACGCGCAAACTTGAGGAAGCGAAAGGCGACGTACTGTGGACTTCGTTCGGAGAAAAACAATAAACCCGTCCAACTCGTCAACTTCATTCGCAAGTCGTTAGGAGAGTTCCTGAAAACTCTTGTTTTAATTTTCTAATTTCCTTTCTGAGGTGCTAAAAGTTGGTGGCTTAATCTGGTGTCCAATCTGACCTTCTCCACCCCCCCCCCTCCCCTCCCCCCGAGTCTAAAAGTAATCGGAGAGAGAGACACTCCAATCGAAAGAACTCTCTCTCTCTCTCTCTCGCTGTAATCAAAATGACTTTTGCAAACACCCTTTTTTCTATCGCAAAAAAAAAAAAAAAAGTCAATCGTTTGTAAGATTGTTGTGCACTCTATAGTCCGTCGCAACCTAAGAACGAAGGGCGAGGGTAAGACGGGCCGGGGAGGAGGAAGCAGACGGAACGCTAAAGAGAGAAGGAGGTTTCCCCCTCTCTTCTCCAGCGTTCCGTCTGCTTCCTCCTCCCGGACTGTCTTACCTTCGCCCTTCGTTCTTAGGTTGCAACGGACTATGGTCATCAAAGGGGTCACGAGACAGTATCGTGTTGGAATGTCCATGACTTTAAGAGGCGTACTGATCCTGGCCCAAGTATACTCGCATGGACCGTCACTTATTCAGAAGCTTCTTGGTCGCGGTGAATTTTCGAAGATAATAGGGGACTGTTTCTTCCAGTCTTGCCTTGGCAAAGCTTGATGACGTAATTGTGGGGTCGAAACCACCCGCCCGCGCACAGTCAAGCGCGGCTAATGGGTTGGACGCGAGAACTGCGTGTGGGCTCGACTTCGTCTCGTAACTATCAATGCCTCGACGGACACTCGTCTCCAACCACTGCGGTGATGAGAATAGCTGAACTCTAACAATACCTGGAGCTCGATCAGCACGCGTTTTATACTTTGCTGACCCCCAGCGCGTGGCTACGATTAACGTTGGCGGCATAGGATAGGCACCAGGCCACGTGGTCATTTGTTCTCGCTCCGAGTTGAGGGGATGAACGATACTGTATTTAATCCTCTATAAAGGGTGGAACGATCTTCTTCCCTATGTTCTTTTAGAAACAGCAGCGTTCGTCCCTGCAAAAGGGGGAGCAGAGTTCCTCCCTCGTCTGCGTATCAATATGGCGGCTCCGAATCGAGGTGAATCGAGCTCAGTACGCCAGGACGCTACGCACAGCGTTGGTGTTTACGCGGAACGGTGCCGCGATTACACCGAAAAGAGCTAGCATGGTTTCCAGACAGGCAATGGAGGTTTTTCGAGAAACAAGCGCCATGTGGCGGTTTGTCCGCGAACTACAAATGAAGGGCAGCCTAGAGCCACTAAATGAGCTACGCTTAGAGTATCGGCACTATGTTCCCGATATTGTTGTGGGCGCCGCCATTTTGGGGCTTGTGCAGAGCAGATGCCACTGCCGATTGTCATCATTCAAAAGTGCGACCTTCTCAGCATTACGTTCGGTGTTAGGAAGCTCATGTAATATTGCTTTGCTTTGTCACGAAATGTTTATTCATTTGTGGAGGACAGAAAAGCGTTTCCTGTAATTTTAGATAAGGCTTCAAATAACTGGCAACCATGATTTTAAGCCACGATATGGGCAAGTGTCGTTACTCTGAAGCGTGGCTTATTTAGTGGCATTCAGGCAGCCCTACAGGACTCAGCTTGTAAGATCGCATTGACATCGTGCCATTGTATTGGTTTTCATTGCTTTTCATGCCCCATGGTACCGATACCAAGAAAAACAATCGTAGAAAGAGAGTAAATACGCGGAACGTTGGGTGCTGACATTGTTGGTCGTGAGGGATGGTGCCCTGCAAAAATGAAGACAGCTGAAATCAAGGCCAGGGGAGTGGGTGTACGGTGTACGCATGCGCAGAAGCTTACTGGAAAAAGGTCCATCACGTCGCACCATCGATGGCCCCTCAGGCCTGCTAAGCAGCTATCGCAAGAAACGCAGTCAACCGCTTCGAACCTATTCAAACAAGTTTCTGCTCTCGGAGTGAGAGCTGTAGAGAATGAAAACGTGGCACAAACTTTTCATGAACTATATTTATTGCCGAAGCCGGCTTCTCGCACCGATAAGAAATGCGTTTCGAACGCTGTCACTCATTCTTTTTTTATTTTTTTCAGCACCGCGATGTCAAACGGAGACAACCCAAACCAACCCGGCCAATGCGCACACATCACGTCTCCCCTTTGCAATTTCCCGCGACACATTTCCTTCGTCAGCACCGCACGTCAGAGAGGCGTGGTAAACCATTCGCGAAACCAAAAGTCGTCCCCGAAAAAGCGAATTCAAAGCAGCGCTTGTCTCATTGAACGGTCCAAAAAATATAGCGAAGCTTGAAAGGAGGTTAGATTGCAGGCCACCAGATGGCAGGCACAAGCAGAGTAATTAGAGTAATTTAGGGTGCCTACATGTCCGTCTGTCTCAGGGTGAAGACATCCATTGTTGCCGTCAATGTGCCGGCGCGTGACGCTCTCGCGCACTCGGTGCGTGACTGGGGCGGTAAAATGGCATCAATGCATTAGCCAAGGCTACGTGCTCGAGCTGAGTGACACCGGCTAGCGCGCACTTCAAAATGCATAAAAAAACGATTGGGCGGAAAAATGGCTGAGATGTCACCACTCCAGCAAAAGCACGCGTGTGTATGAAGGCACTCTAGAGTAATTTAGAGTGCCTTCATACACACGCGCTTTTGCTTGAGTGGTGACATCTCAGCCATTTTTTCGCCCAATCGTTTTTTTATGTATTTTGAAGTGCGCGCTATCCGGTGTCACTCAGCTCGAGCACGTAGCCTTGGCTAATGCATTGACGCCATTTTACCGCCCCAGTCACGCACAGAGTGCGCGAGAGCGTCACGCGCTGCATCGACGCAAGGTGCGTCGATGCACGAAGCACGTGCAACGTGCAGCTTTTGGGAAGATCATGGCGGCACAGCGCAGCACTGAGCTAGGCGTCAGACGCCATGTTCTTCCGAGAAGTAGCACGCGGCACGTGTCTCTAAGCATTTCCGCAACAATGAATGGTGCCTTTTCCTAGAATAGAGGGACTTTAAAGTAACTGCAAATGTCTAGGCTGAGTGCCGTCCAATAGACCCTTTCACAAATGCAGTGCTATTTAGTGGCTTAAATAGCAGTCGAATTTGTTGTATGGTCATGGCGGATAAAATATTGTACCTATCCATCAACGGTTCACGTAAGAAAGTTACAGTGTTTTTCTATGAACATTTATTTTTTTATTTCTTCCAGTTTTGATAGTGTCAAGACACTGCCACTCTGCACAAGTCACTTATAGTTGAGCAAACCTCTTGATAACTTTAACATTTCACTGTCATGAGCTGTCGGGGCGTGACGAAACCGAGCTTTCCAAGGATTTATATGACAGCCTCAAATGCGTAGCGCATACAAGCTTACACATCTGGTCAAGGTGACATACAACAACAATGCGGCGAACGAACCACTGGATGCTCAGGCTCCGCATCGGTTTCTTTTTCGAAATCTTCCTTCTCCAGCCATCAAAAGGCCGCCATTCACATGTACGGATGATACACACTTTGTTTACGATAGCAATCGAAGTGGCAAAACTGAATTTAAAAAAAAAGTCTATTCATCAGTCTCAAAAAAAAAAAAAAAGAATGTTTTGCTTTATTTTTGAGATTTACACATCTATTTTCTAACTTTGCGTGCCACTACATAGATTACACAAACAGGTAAAACACACACAAACACAACACATACGAACATCAACATGAACGCACACTACCCCCCTCACCGACTGGGTACACTGCGCTTCCACCTTTTATACTCGTCGTTTTAAGGGTACATATTTTCTCGATGAGCACCTAAGCACTAAGTAATATTCCCAGCATGTTGATTTCTTTTTCGGTAGTGTCATACCTCCGAAAGTAATTTGAAGAGCCCAGGGGATGAATCTCTTATGGCGAATTCCACTGGTCGTTTTAAAGCGCGATGGGATCAGTCTGCCGTTCCATCGTACACTGCCGTACAGTTGTCTCCGATGCCTCCTCCGTACTTTGGTACCGACGACGCTTGCCAACAATAAAATGACGACGCTCTCAGTGTTCTCAAACTACCAAGCAATTTCTCATAAGGCCTATTGAACATGACTATCCTCCGGGATTGCCGGATGCCTTCCCGTCATTCAGCTTCATGGGAATTCCCTTCCCCACCGTCCCGAATATCGAAGCACATGTTTTCGTAATTGCAACGCTAACAGCGCGTGTTAAACGCACGAGCGAAGTTAATTACGATGTGAAAGATGCGTGTCGATAAGCGATGTGCATCAGCGCAGCCCACTTGCCTCTCCATCGGAAGACTCGTGAACGGCGTCTAAGTATACGTCTCGAGTTTGGACCTCTTCTGCGGAGGTCCGAAAAGGCAGTTGATCTTATGCGGGGCATACAAGCAATCCTCGTCGACCCAGCTACTCGAGCCGGTGCTGCTGGAGGAGCTGCTCGAGCAACTTGACGACCAACTGTCATCAAGCAGCAGCAGCAGTAAAGGGGGCGGCATTTCGCGAGCGGCCATTAAGGCGGCGGTCCCACGGCCCCAACCATAATACCGGTGGCAGCTGTGCAGACGCTCCTGTTTGCGGTGCAAATGTTGCGTCTGTGCGCGTGTTACTTATTTCGTTTTTTTTTGCAAATAAATTGCCAAGTCATCATCAATCTTGTAGTGCAAAATAGATACACATTTTTCAAAACTTAACGCACAATAAGAAAACAAAAAGTGCAAGTTTTGATATTTTCAAAGACATACCTCTATGCATTCCAAGTTTCTAGACTTGTTATGCATCCTAGACGCGCTCTTATTTTTTCATTGAATAGGTGAAGGGCTCGTCTAGTTTGGTGTATGCATGTTTTTTTTTAATTAGCACGCTCATATTTTTTCAATATTTATTCAAAAAGAGCCTTTTTTATGTGATTTCGAAGTCTCGTAACTCAGTTTCACATCATAACGCGCAATGATATTTAAGGGCATGCTCCTGGTAAACACAGGAACTTAGCACACAAAATATTAGAAGTGCAACGCCAGCCGTTTTCTTGTAAACACGACTTGATTGTGATAAAAGGCTGCGGTCCCACGGCAGCCATCTTGAACAAGGCGTTAGTTCAACCAATAGATGGCGACACGCACCCGTGGGGTGGCCGAAACATTGGTTCACGGTGGGATGGCTCGAGCACCATCACGTTCCCCTCGTGGCCTTGCTCGCGCCGCTGCCAGCTGTGCTCAGCTGGCTCAAGTAGCGTGGCCCAGCAAACGGATGTATGAGAGAATGTCAGGCTGGGTATAAATTGTTCTCTGATATACGGAGATGCGGTTCGGCGGTTGTCACGGGCTTTCGCAATCTTACCAAGAAGGAATCAAATGTTAATTGACGTGTCGATATTCTATCAATGAAAACTCCTTCTGCGGGAATGCACGCTCAGTAGACTTAATCTTCCAAGAGACCAGTGGAAGCGGACGTCAAGTAAACTGCTTCGCGATTTACGGTGCTTACTTCACCATTTTAATGACGACTGAAAATTACGTCACGAAATATTGTGTTTCACGGGGTCCGGAAGATGTTGTAAAGGTTGTTACATTATAGTTCCCAGAAAACAAACGCCGTTGCAATATTTTCGGAAGTACCGACACACATAATGTTGTAAGTACAGCTTAGGAGGAATATGATGAAAACCATCAGAATAAATAGGAAGACGTTTATTTGCAATGAAGACGCTATGAATGAACGGCGTTTAGCGACGGCATGTTATGAGCGTTCGGGAATTTATAAGTTCACGTGATTGCTAACTATGGACATGCGGACAATGAAGACCAGTTTTGTCGGGAGATGGTGTTGCGGTGATGACCTGATATCGGACGACTCGTGGCAGACGAACAAGCAAGTTTCTTCTCAGCGAATGGTAAGCGTCCAGTGTCAAGCACAGCACGTGGTTACCGACGTTGTCGACGTTTCGAACACTTACCGCTTTCGACAAAAGTCCTGGCACCTGGGCTAACTTTCTGGAAAGACTCGAAGTCTTCATTGAGTCCAACGCCATCATGAACAGTAACTGAAAACGATCCACTATTCAGTCGGTGGGTGGCGAAACGTATCCGCGTCTGCGGAGTCATGGTCGATGCGTACTCTAAGTGGCTGGAAGTTTACACGATGCCTGCCACGACGTCCGAACACGTCATTGACGTTCTACGGTCTCTTTTACCTACTTTTGCCGTACCGAAAATACTTTTCTCTGATAACGCGCCAACGCGCCAAACAGATGGTGTGCGAAACGAAAAAAAGCCCTCTTGAAGCTTACGGAAGAAGCGGTTCAGTGAAGAATCGCCAGGTTCTTGTTCCAGCAGCACGCGACGGTCTCATCTTACACGGTAAAAACACCCGCCGAAGCAATGTTCGGCGGACGAAGAGCCACACCCCTCGATCTCATGATACTATGGCCTACGAACGAAGATCGAGAGATTCCCAGATCGGGAGTAATGGCAGTTTATTCGGTCGGACAACTCGTCTACGTGAGGAATTTCAGCGGAAGTCGGGCCTTCCATGTAAAACTTGAGTAGAAAAGGCTCTATGCTGGTTGACCAGAAGATGTCATCCCTCTGAATACGTTGGATATCAATGCCCTTGAGAGTAAATATAACTAAATCACAAAACTCTCTTTGTGTATTGTGTAACTGCCCTTATATTTGATAGTAGAAGCTATGGGGGTGATTTGGACCTTTCACACCAGGCTCCTTTTTCTTATTTTTCGCCTCATACTCCTTTGCGGTTTAAGTATGCTTCAAGAATCTTTTGGAACGGGGACACTTTACGTCAACGAGGCCATTTTTTCCAAGTAGTCAATCAGGGAATGCTGCTAGAAATCCGTCCCTCATATTAACGAATAAGCCGCACTTCTGCACAGTGCAGTTTTCCTGTTTCACGTACAGTTGTAAAGCAGCATCCTCATTGGTTCTACCATATTCTGTTGCGGGTGAAGAAAGGTCTTTGGGTACACGATACTTGAAACAAGTCTGGCACTGTACGTTGTGGTTCGACACCCACTAATGTCGTCGTCCTTATAGAGCCTCATCATTTAATCGTTACCTCGTCACCTCATATTGCTCTTCATCAACAGTAAGTACAATAGGCTACCGCCATATTACAATCCAAGAATTGAAAAATTGAGCCGTTCAGTCCTTCAACAGGTTTATTATTTATATAATGTTATTACGTTACATTACCTCGAGACGATCGACGTCCATCGTCGATCTTCAAATACTTATACCTGTATATAGATTAGACGCACAAGGGGGGCATCGGTTGCCGAGTGCATGGTCTATCGCACACCAGCTCGGAGCACTTGGAGCGAAAGCTCGCGCTGCAGAACCCACCCCGCCCCTGCCCGTTTCGATCTGGAAGAGCATCGTACCGGCGTGCGGTCGTGTATCACTACTGCGTGGTGCACGTTAAAGACCCCAGGTTTGCGGTTGTACCGCACTGGCTAAATTGCTCATCTACAGCTGAGACACCAGACGCCCACTAAGGCAGACTAACTCCCGGCTGTATAAACATACACACAACAATTTGCTATTAGACGCATAATCGCAAAGAACACCGCGTGCCGCCTCTTTTCTCTGGATGCCTTTTTTTAAACCAGCGCAAGCTCGCGCGTTCTCTCTTTTGAGACAGTTAGAACGGTCGCACATAAAACCCGCGTTTCTCCTACCCGGCCGCTTCCTCCTCTCATTATGTGTAGTTGGTTATAACTAAATAAGCTATAATAGTGGTGTATTATTCATATTTACTTTCAGTTTCAGTCAGGGAAAAGGAGTTTCGTGGGAACCAGAGCCAATAAATGAGCTGCGCTTAGAGTATCGGCACTCTCTTCCCCGACACTGTTGTGAACGCCGCCATTTTGGTGCTTGTGCAGAGCAGGCGCAACTGCCGATCGTCATGATTCAAAAGTGCGACATCCTCAGCATTAGATTCGGTGTTAGGAAGCTCATGTAATGTTGCTTTGCTTTGTCGCAAACTGTTTAAAGTGGAGGACGAAAAAGTGTTTCTTGTGATTTCAGATAAAGCTTCAAATAACTGGCAACCATGATTTTAAGCCACAATATGGCCAAGTGTCGCTACTCTGAAGCGTAGCTTATTTAATGACACTATTCATGCTCTTGTTCAAGAGGCATGTATTACCTGGAGGGGCCATGACGTAAGGCCCGTGGATTCCACAAGCCACTACCTTTTGACACCTGCCTCTTCCTCATTGTTCCCGCTTGTGCCAGTAAATTAGCTACGGTTCAGAGTAACGACACTTGGCCATATTGTGGCTTAAACTCATGGTTGCCAGTTATCTGAAGCTTTATCTAAAATCACAGGAAACGCTTTTCCGTCCTCCACAAATGTTTAAACAACCCGCGACAGAGCATTGCAATATTGCATCAGCTTCCTAGCACCGCATCTAATGCTGAGGAAGTCGCACTTTTGGATCATGACGATCGGCAGTTGCGTTTGCTCTGAACAAGGCCCAAAATGGCGGCGCCCAAAACAATTTTGTTGAACGGAGTGCCGATACTTTAAGCGCAGCTTATTTAGTGACTCTAGGCATGAAGTAAACTAGGGTGTATTTTTTCCTCTTCGTCTTTATTGTTTATTGATTTTAATTATATCGAATAATGAACACTTTATATCACGCTACGCTTGTGTAATTATTTGTCTTAGATTTATTAACCTGACCCAGTACTTAAACCGTTCATTTATCGATAGTAAATCTTGAAATATATTTTGTAAATGTGAAGGTAAAACGACACGGAGATTGATGATGATACAGACGCCAACGCCGCCCTCGAAATTTTTTTGAACTTAGAAATCAGCAGTTTTGTCTGCCATCCGCCAGGTAGCGCAACAAAACACCCAAACAGTTTTTAATTGTTTTTAAAATTAGCTAAGCTCTACAACTATCAAGAAACCAAAGCAAGATCATTGGGAAAATCTAATACATCGCAATGTATGTCTATTCCATACAATAAATGTTATTAGATGCCAATAAATCTGTTTGATGTCCAAAAAAGATGTGCGTCAAAAACAGGTAAGTTTGAGGGGCTCCCGGAGCGTTATGACTTTGAAAATAAAAAAAGCCACCGTCCACCTCTTGGGCAACTATTGTAGTTCTAAATGTTATAAAAGATTTTACCATAGTTTAATTATTTACTCGGCGGCATTTGAATTACCATGACTCGAAGCACAAAAAAGTGCTATGTTTGATATAGAATATCTAAACAAAAAAATTTTACACAACATTAAATTTTTTTCATCATATTACCAATTATAAGCACTACATCTGTAGCTAATTTCATTGCCCTAGCGTTTGTCATTAAAAACATATTTGTGCTGAAAAATGTCAATTTTAGGGCAATATTTGGAGAGCTGAAAAAAACAAAGTAGTGCAAATACCAAAAAAGTATACCGTTACATTCTGCTCCGACATCATCTTAACAAAACTGCTCTATTGGAACCGTGTTATCTTTAATGAATCGTTCATAAAACATGAACCAGCGGAGCAAGTGAGGGTCCGCGCCATCATATTCGCAACGCCACAAATGCGCATGAGCAGTATAAACCGATACATACATAATATCAAATGAAAGAGGATTGCATGGCCTTTCGAATGACATCAATCCCACAAAACAGTATTTAAAAGGAGATGAGTAATGACCTGCCAAAAAGTACCTAAACTGCCACATTCAGTGGGGACCGTGGCCTTAACGCGTTCTTGGTTTTCTCAGACAGCGTTCTGGCGTCTGATCTCATTTTTTTAAAAAAAATCAGTGTGCTAGAGGAACTGAGCCGACAGCATCTGGTAAGCGTGTATTTTTTCGTATTCATATTTCGATTTGTTTAAAACAATTTTAAATCATGGGACTATTTTGAAGCTCGATCTGCAATGCGGCAAGAAACCGGTTTCAAAGAAGAGGACAGCTATTTAAACAACGATTCTTTAATTACAGCTTTTCTCCTTTAAAAATAGAATCACTTTCTGTGATTTGTTAATATTTTGAAGCATATTAATTGTCCTTAATAATAAGAGGACCTATGTTGTAGCAGACGGCGCGCACTTGCGCCATCTTTTGAAAAGGTGGCTGAAATTCGGGGTTGAGAAGTTCCGGCAAAGTGGCGCTGATTCTGTCCCCCTGACGCAGAGGATTGTTTTCACGAAATATTTCCTCGCGCTGCTTCCTCGTTCTTCCAGTAAATCACAGTTAATATTTCAAGAAGAAAAAAACAACAACAACAAGACGTGCGTCACAAGGGTCGCGAGCAAGTTCTCGAAAACACCTGAGTTGCCTATAAATAAGCTGTTGAATGCATGCCCGCCATGTTGCGACACCTTCGAAAAGTGCAAATATTGAACTCCATATGATGGTGACGACAAAGGGGAATTTGCTTTCCCTTCACGCCGAGATTTTTAACAGGCATTTTTTTTTAAGGTTCCAGCATTTTCCAACTGCGCTTGTTCTGTTTTGTTCGCCATCGTGCCGGGATTTGAGATTTTGTTTTAACACGTTATTCTACTCGTAGACAACTTACGGAGAGTGTTAGGTGCAAACCGCAGTGACTGGTCTTCATGGTAAGGCAACAAACAGCGAGTCATCGTGGCTCAAATCTGAGGCTCAGGAGAAAGGGTATAATAAACCCCCTTTGTTTGAAGTGCTCTATCAAAAGCGTTGCACATGTGCGAAACCCTCGCTTGGTTGTCTCTCTTTGGATTAATTTTTATTTCATTTATTCAAATAAGAACAATGTCAGACGATCAACTTTCCTGGTGTTGGTTTTATAATGCAGCGACTCCAAGCTTCCGCTTTGCGCTTTACACCAGCCATGTATCTTGTCCTTCTGCAACTAATTATAAGCAGCCAGGTCCAACTTGCTAGAAACAGCGTCTCCAGCTGAGACTGTTGGAAAGAAAGCAATGCCAAAGTCGCGCGCTCAAGCCGAGCGGGACTCAAGCCGCGTCTCAAGACAATCGCGCGCCCATCCTTTGCACTGCTTTCTTTTAGTGAGCCGTCAGCTGAGACGACTGTTCTCTCGGCCCACGATCACAACTAGTTTAAGTTTCCTCTCTCTTCACTTTCGTTTTTCGGAGTCCCTGCAATGAATGTTGCGAAATAAAATCAAGCGAGATGCTCCAGTGCTGCCCTGACATGTTCTTCCATGACAGGGCTAAGGGAGAAAGTTTCCTTGTGGCGCTTCACTGCTCGCCGAGGAGCAATGGGACTTCTTTTAGCGGCCCCGTAGAGGTGCGACCAGACAACCGTGCCCAACGCCGCCTGAGCCATCCTGAATTCAACTGTTCCCCGACCACGGCGATTAAAATTGCGTGCAAATATGCTTGCTTGAAATAACTGTAGTGAGCCGGTGGAAATAGAGGTTCGGCTTTACAATAATTAAATGCTTGTCTATGCAAAATTGGCTGCCTTTAGGCGACGAGGGCGAAGACGTGTTCTGCATAAGTCCCTGAAGGCAGCCGGCCTCACGACCTGTAGGTATAATTACTCTGATAAGCTTGTCACAACTCAACCACGGAGCAAAGAGGACAACACGGGGAGGGAGGACGTGGAACTCAAAAGGAATCTAAAGCGCTGTAGGGCGCTACAGGAGTTACAGCAGACCCCTCCAAGCTGCCGCCGCAGGGAGCAAGCTTCTCTTCGGTGCAAAGGCCGTAAGAGATCCGCGCCTGTTTGTTCCAGCCTACTCTAGCCCGGCCTTTACTCTTCAAAGTGCTGAACAAGGTAATGTCCACTCACACAGGGGCGTTTGCTTATGTTTTCCTACGTTGCGTTATAACTACGTCTGGGCACTTGATCTAATAACCTATCGAGTAGAATCGATTAATAATTTAATCGTGATTAAAGTTTTAACGCCAGTTAATCCGTTAAATTTTGACAAACGAAAAAATAAAAATCTAACGCTTTCACCACACAGACGTGTACGCAGTTGCGCCGTATGAAGGCATAGCTTTCCCAGGTGAAAATTTGACCTAAAGTTTTATTTCATTTCATTCAACCTTTGTGCTAGTATAAGCATTTATTGGTGGTAGTATTCGTAGTCTCTGAAGAAGGGGACAGAAGTGGGACAAAAAAAGGTGATGTTTGAATTTATTGAAGAAATGCGATGAATATATTTGTAACAAGCTTACGTGTTGGTATAGCCTAACGTAAAACGAAAAAACTGTTCTTCGTCCTTCTTTTTTCGTTATTCTAACGTTCACACTACGGGCGTAGCAGAGGTTTAGAATATAGAGTTTTTAGTACTGCGCATAGGAGCAAACGCAAGCCCCCTACGTTACCGTTAACACTGCGTTCTCCACACTGCGCATGAGCCATACGTACACACTGCGGCGAGCTATGCGTACGTACGCTCGCTATCGATTTTTGCAAGCGTACGTAGCGCTTCCCTGCGTGCCATTCTCGTTGCTCTCGTGGCGCACGGGGAGCGCGAGACTACTCCAGTTTGAAAAATGGCGGCGGTGAGGCAAACCAATGGAAGTGCTACGAGTGCTGTACGGGTTCGCTTCACCGTTGAACATGACCTCAGCCTTGTGGAAGAAAGAGAAGGAAGGGAAAAAGGGCGAGGGTCGTGGCGGGCGAGGACACGCGGAGTTCGGAGCTGGAGACAGACGAAAAGAGCAGGTGCCGAGCAAGACCTTCAACTGAAAACCCGGACCACTAGACAGCCTTGGCCCTCCTCTTCATCGGACTCTAAACTTAAGTACAGATTAAACCTTTTCCCAATGGTAGCGCTTCCCCGTGTGACTTCCTCGGAGCGAGTGGAACTCGGCCTGATCGGGCGGCATTGACAGGCGACCCACAACCTCCTCAAAGAAATCAACGCGACAAACCCTCTCGAGCGCTCACAAAGATGGGTGTCGATAGCCAAGAACGTTGGCGACGCCGTCGAATCCAAAAATGTGCAAAAGGTGTTTACCGTGCGGTCAGTTTACGAGGCGGTGCGACCTATTGCTTGGATTCTTCCAAGCAAATGACGAGGACAACATAGGGTAGTAAGGATCCCACAACACACTGGAGCGAACCATAGATTGAAGCTGCTGGTCGGAAAGTCCTAAAAAAAAGAAAAGTCAGAAACACGTTCACAACAGGCAACTGGGAAGAGATTCATACTACGTCAGTAGCGAATAGCGAGGAGAATGGCGGTGTTGGATTTGCTTGACCGAATACCCGCCTTGTAATGCTTGAAGCAGTTCGCAGGCAGCACATCTAGATGGCGCTGCAGGTCGTTACGTGACGTGGTGGGATTTTGAGATCAAGAATACTGTTCATATACGAACAGACGCTAACCGGCGACACAGACATGCGTGAAAGAGTCTTAGAAAGGATCTTGTGACTCTATGGGAAGAGTATCGCAAGTGCAAAAGCAGCAGCGCAAGATATGGTACGAACGCGAAAAAACAAGCGACTATGATTGTAAAGTGATGGCGGACATCAAGAAACGGCTGAAAGAAAGCAGTAGAAAAGGTTCTGGAGATATGTAGGATCGCTCGACGGCAGGTGACAAAGCTCCTGAACTGCTGCGATTACGACAGTGGATGTCCAGTTCAGCATATTGGGAGTTGCTTGAGAAACAACTCGTAATCCTTTTTGGTGCTACGTATGTCGCAAGCTCGCCTGAGAAAGGAACAATCAGAGTCTGCTCGCCGAAAGCCACAGCACTATCGACGATCTACTGATAATGTTACAACCCTAGTGGGAGAGTGCAAGTCGATCGCGCACTCACGCGGTTGAGCGGAAATACTTCTGGATTAGATCGAAATATCAGCAAAGGTGTTGGAGAACTTGAGACCATACTCACGAGAACATTTAGCACACCTGTTTACCCGAATATTTCGCGTGAAGAGCCAATACCAAGTGACTGAGGCGCGGTCGAGTCACGTTCATTTTCAAGAAAGGTGGCAACAAACAACATCTGCGTGACTACCGCCCACTTACTGTCACGGCTGTGGCATACAGGGTGTTTGCGACAATTATCAATTGGCGAATCTCATCTTGGGCCGAAGATGCTAGTGTTCTTACGGAACTACAAAACGGTTTTCGTAGGGATCGTCGACTAGAGGACAACTTGTTACACTCTAACTCAATGCATAGAGATCGCTCGGGCGGAAAAGCGAAATCTCATATGTTGCTTTTTGGACATAGCCAAAGCCTACGACTGTGTACCACATACGTTGCTAATCAGGAGGCTACAACAACTCGATATGCCGGAACCCTGGGTGAGACTTATCCAGCGTATCTATGATGGAAACCACGTAATGGCAACATTCAACGGGACCACATCTGGGGATGTTCCGGTGCACAGGGGACTACGTCAGGGCTGCCCGTTATCCCCCGTTCTGTATATGCTATATACGTCCGGCATAGAGAAGGCACTGGAAAAAACAGGAATCGGTTTCACTCTACAACACATGCAGCACGGGGACATGGTTAAATGGCGGCTCCCTGGTCTTGCTTTTGCCGACGATCTTGTGCTGATGGCCGACAATGTGGCAGACATGAAGGTACTGTTGACCACCTGCGAAGCAGAAGCGGCTCAGCTTCGACTGCATTTCAATGCCAGTAAGTCAGCCGTGGTGCTGTTTTCCGGGCAGGGCGAGGTCCTTGAATCCCTTACCATCCAGGATAAAGCACTTCCTCTTAGTACCCGATACAGATACCTTGGTGTTACACTGACCTGTTCCGAAGATTATCTAACAGAACACCATGAAAATCTCAAGGCATCGGCACTAAGAAAGCGGAACATGCTGCGTCGAAAAAGTCTTTGGAGCTGCGACCGGTATCTAATAACTCGAGAACTTTGGAAAGCGGTCGCTGTACCAGGATTGACTTTCGCCAATAGTGTTACGTGTACACCCAGCGAGATCCGGGAATACATTGAAAGACGACAAAGAGAGATTGGACGCCAGGCACTAGGATGCCACAGCAGGGTTGCCAATCAACTTGTTCAAGGAGATCTCGGATGGTCCTCTTTCGAGGCACGTGAAGCCAGCAGCAAACTTGAATATTATGCCCGACTTCGACATATGAATGGAGACTGCTGGGCGAGGAGAATTTTCGTATACCTACATCTAAAAAACGTACACACAACGTGGAGGCGACGAGTCATTCGACTTGGGACAAAGTATGGTGCCTTCTCAATGACCGACGAGCCATCTACAAAGAAAGACTGGGTAGCCAAGGTTAGAGGGCAGATAAAGACTGTCGAGGCAGACCGCTGGAGGGCAGACATGCAAGAACATTCAAGTATGCACCTCTACGCGTCTTACAAGACCGACATCGCTCCTATCCACTGGTGTGGAAATACGTTGGGAAGTCGACTCCTCGCCGAGGCCCGCGGTGGTGCCTTGCGTACCCGTCTGTACAGAAGAAGATATGACACCAACGTAACGGACGTGCTGTGCAGTGCATGTGGTGATGCGGACGAAACTTTACAACATTTGCTTCTCGAGTGTCCAGCACTGGAACCTGCAGCAGGCGTCGGTACTCGCATTGAGCAAGCTCTTGGATTTACAGAAGAAACCAAATTTGTGGCGTGCGCGAAGCGGAGGCTCGAGGCTTGGTGGGCGATCCACCTGTAACCCTCGCCGAGAAGGCATCGCTGGAGACGCTGCTACGAGACTCGTGCCAACAGATCGACTACTCGGACAAGGAGCGGGAGGCTCTGCTTAGGGTGAACGAGGAAATGGCAGGCAAGATAACTTCAATGCACAACACCATTCATGGTTTAGAAGATGCTTCCCGAAGTAGCGCCATTGCTGCTTCCGAAGCAAACAAGGTGGCGGAGAAGAGGAAGGCGTTGGTAGAGGAGATGGGGGCATACCTGCTGGAGGAAGAGGAGAAACACAGGCAGGCCCCGGAGAAAATGTGGCAAGAGTTTGAGGAGAAGCTACACTTGTCGAACGAAGCACTTCTTGTTGAGCAGGAGCGTGCGGCGAAGGTGATAGAGAACGAAGCGGCGCTGACACTGTACAAGCGTCTGCTGCCCTCTCTGAAGGAGGAGGTGCTTCAGCTCAAGGCTGAGGCGCAGGAACGCGTGGACATGCTACAGAAAGCCATCGAGGAGTCCAAAGATGACCTGGAGCAGTGCAAAGCAAGGCAAGGTTCGGACGACTGCACCAAGCTCAAATCGCAGCTGGACGATGCCGTAAAGGATCTCACCATTCATCTGGAGATGTCAAACAACCAGAAGTGCGATTTCGAGGAGAAAGCAAAGAAGCTGAAGCAAGAGCTAAAGGACAACATCGAGGAGCGCAAGATGCAGGACAAGAGAGGATTGTCTACGGTGAAGGAGTTGAAGAGGCAGTTCCAGACGGAAAGAAGACGGGCAGACAAGCTTCAGGAGAGACTTCAGGAAGTTCTCAACGGCACGAGTCTCGGGAGATCTGACGAGCTGTTTCAGCCCATTAGCTACGAGGAGCGCCAGCGCGGCGACTCCAGCAGCAACAATACTCCAATTTCTTTTTCTTTTTTTTTTGGGGGGGGGGGGGGCGTGTCTGTTTTGCAGACGCTCGTTGCAAAGAGCAAGCGCCGCATAAATACATACATACATACATAAGCGTTTGCCTCCGCTATACTAAAAGTCGCGTTCAACGCGCTCCGTAACATTACGTCGACAGCTTGCGTGCGTTGTACGCAGTGCTGACGCAAGGGTCTTTACGCTATTCTAAAACTCTCTAATGAAAGCTAGGAGCTATCGCGTTCTTAAGCCCATATACCGTCCAAGTTGACAGTCGATACTCATATGCTTGCTGTCTGACCAATCGTGGAAAGCCACAGCGACGCTTGTAGTCGCACAAGCACTAGCTAGCGGCGGGACAATGTGGAGCGCCAATTCGTCTGCTTCCTTGCACAGCGATTGCGATGATGGCAGAACGCCGAACTCTTATTGGCTGGTTGAAAACAAATAGTGGGTAGACCTCAAGGCGTCCAGCAGTGAGGTCTACCCACTATCCTTTCAATCAAAGCCAATCAGAGCTCGGCGTCGTTCTGACGTCACCACAACTCCTGACGCAAGAAGCGGACGACTTGCTCTCCACGTTATAGTCACCTGCTTCCGTGGCAAACTGGCTTCGAAACGCCAAAGAGAGCGCTGCTGGTAATTTACGGTCTCCGCGAACTTGCGGTCAAAGGAGAGGACAAACAACCTCCACCATCGCACCGCTTCTTGCAACGTTAATGAAAATCTTTACGACCAGTTCTCCAGGTAATTAGCCAAAGGACCAATTAGCGAGAAATTCGTTGGAGATTTTTTTAAATTGCAGTAAGACGGCGGATCCCTTCTTTTCAGTTATACAGCAGAGGACACCTCGCCAAATCTCAAACATTGTAATTTCTGCAGAATTTCATCGTCCCAGACATTTTGACATCAACAGGCCCGGAAAGCTTGCCGAAACGGAGCGACAGGAAGTCTCTTCGGGAGCAAGAGACGAATTGTGTTTGTACTGTTTGTGCGTCACTATTTGTTACGTATCATTATCAACCCGCGGTTTCTGAATCATGCGAAGAAAGGCAAACTTTTAACGATGAATTTCGCGAACCTCGTTGCCTTTTTCGCGAATTGTCGAAATTGTGTTACCCTTAATAATGACTCCCTTTAAAACTGCAATTGCAGCATGGCCAAATAAACCGTTAATGAACAAGTTAACTAACGAATTTTGGTTAATTATTAAACATTGCAACGGTCAATCGCCTATTTATTGTCCACCGAGGCTTACAGATATAAATAAAGACGGCATCCACGTATCTGCCACATTCTTTTGTAAAATCTGCAAAGTTTTGTAAAGAATAGAACAAAAACAGCCTGTATGTCTGCTTGAACCAGATACGACCCCTGTGGAACCATGGGTCTTTCACTTCAAATGCCCATCTCAGGCGAGACTTACCTGGCTGACAGAAAGCAGCTGTCGTTAGATGTATTGTTATGAGCGTGTCGGTTTCAGATAGATTACCCTGAAGAGGACAATGCGCTGCACATTGTAACCATGTATTTCAATGCCGTGCTGTAAACTATTGCACTTTTACCCAGCCCGATTTACGTGTGCTGTGGTTTCTTGCTATAAATGATGTGAAGCTGTTGCTCGTTTTCTACTTTGAATCTTATTAAGCATTACGTGTTCAGTCCACGTTGTCTCATTTTTGGACTTAAGTTCAATGTCAAAACGCGTGATAAAAATTGTCAAGGCTTATAAGCCATCTCTTACAAGTGAAAGTCAGGTGGTACTCGGATGGTCGTGGCAGTTCATGAACAAATATAAGATTCTCATCTCTTTGCGACCGTCGCTTGGGTGGTTTGTCACATAAATGAACACAAAATGAGTGGACAAGTGAAGCGAGCTCATTAGGTTCAAGAAGAAAAAAACGGGAAGAAAAGAAGACAAAGAAGCTAACCTGTGGTGCTTAAAACATACTTAAAGAATATCGGGCTTTAGTATGTGGCCGTTTCGTTTAACCATACAAATAAATAGAAAAAACCAAGAAAACTGCTTCTGAGTTTTAACTATATCCACCAAATATGTAATGTTTGGCCTTTTGCAACCAAGGAAATGGTCATTTTATTTGAAATACTCACCACCCGACGAACCGAAAGTCTCAGCTAACTCTACGCGAAAACAACTTGCAATCCCCTTCTTTAAAGTCGCAATTTTTTTTATGAGAACGCAGAGTAATGAAGTTTGTACCGTTCAATACATTGAAGCATCTTGTTGCCAACGGTCGTGCCGCAGCGTAATTGATGCCGCGGTACGACCGCTGGCGGGTCGTAGCTGTATCAGAAATCCTATGTGCACTTTACCAAAGCGGCACCAAGAATTCATATTTTCGCGCCTGCAGAGCCGCGCACGCCTTCTGGGTAACACGCCCGTGTCGACCGACACCTGTCGCGATCAATACCACGCGCCTCAGGCGAGCCGCTCCAGTCCCAACACTACCCAAGTATTCTAGTACACTGTAGCACTAGTCCACTCGGACACCGATCCCCTTTCTTCATGTGCACATCCGTGCTTGCTGCACGCGAGTCAAGAGCGCTTCATCAATGAGCGGAAGCGGTGACGGACGCCATATTATATCGAAACGGAGAAACGCAAACAATTAAACGAAGATTTTCTTGCTCATGAAACGTTCCGGAGTAAACTGTAAAAAGATAAATAGTATTAAGCAAAACGGAAGATTGCGGTGGGGGCAGAAAAGCGGCGCTAATTACTTATATATTTTTGCATTTGTTGTGTTATTTGAATCACCTCGCGGTTGTGCGTTATGCCGCGGCTGGAAGAGTCGAGAACTCCAACAAAACAACTCCGGGCGACCGTTGTCAGGGTAAACGAAGTGTCTGCATTTTGTCAATGTTCGCTCATATCCGGGACTAAATCGAACTAACGCACGCTCCCTGCCTGACGCCCAGAGGTTAACACAAACACACGCATGCACCCACGAACACACGCACATACAGACCCACACACACCCACACGCACACGCACAACCCACGCAAATGCACGCACACAGACAAGCACGAAACGCAACACCCAGAAACAGAAACACACGCACACGGAAGCACGCACGCCCGCATATTCTCGCACACACACACACAAACACACACGTCCACGCACACACGCGCCCGTACGCTGCCACACAGCGAGAAAGAGCAAGACAACACTATGCAAACATTGACGACGAAAACTGAAAGATGACATGCCCAGCTGAATAAACAATTAATTTTCCATCACATCGATGTTGCTTCGTTAGTCATCATCGTTGCGGATATGGGGCTTCTGCTAACCTCCTATAAAGAATCGCTACGGGGATCTTCTTTCCTGCAGAGGACTTGGAGAGTCAATCACTGCAAATAATGACGACAATGAAGAAACGACTTGGCTGGATAAACAATCGTTATGAATAAAATCAATGATATCAGTGATATGTCGTTTCAAACATTCATGGACATTCATCCCCTAAGCCCTATAAATGAAGAAATTCCTAAAGACCAAAACAAGAACCAAAACAATGAGTTGAGGCGAACAACTGCATAAATCGTAATGTATTCACCAGAATAATTATATTCAACAGAAACTGTCAGAATTATTTAACACTAATAAAAGCTCAGGAGCGTATCTTTTTATAGGCCCGACATTCGCTCCGACTGGGTTCTATGAACCACTTCATGAAAATATTAAATAACTAACCACCATAACTAATAAAAAAAAAGAAAATTAAATTCCCGAGCTAATAATAGCGCGAGACAAATAGCAAATACCAAATTTAGTATCTAACTTCTTTTTTTATTAAATACGTTATGTTCTATAAAAACTTTCGTATGGACCGTGGTAATAGTCCCTGTAAAGCTCCCATTTATGCGTACACCAGCGCACTGAAGTGATACAACTTCCTGCGATTTTCGCTCCGAATAGTACTACTGGGCACTGACTTGGCGAAAAAGTCGGAGAGATTTCTGACAGCTACGATTGGTCAGTCCCAGCGGCTTGACCTTAGCGCTATAGCCATTCAAGGCGGTCAGAAATCTCGCCGACGTTCTAGCCGAACGTCAAGCTTAGAATCCCTGGGCGTGGTGAGCAAAAGGCTATTATAACAGCGGGGGCGTCCTGTAATCAGAAGACAACAAGTCTATGCGGCAAGAAACCAAAGAGAGATCAAAGGACGAAAGGGCGCGGGGGCCTCAGAACGTCGAGCTACGGTTGGAATGATTAGTGGTCAGACCTAATGCTCGCTGCCTTTGTCTCCACTGCACTCGTCGAAGCGTTCGAACGCGAAACGCCAGCGTCTGGCATTTGCCGTATTCGAACGCGTTCGGCAAGTGCTGTGGAGTCAAAGGCAGAGCTCTAGCTTTGAGTCCACCCAGTGCCCACTATAGCATTGCCTCCTCTATACTCGCAAAGCCTGGCAGTTTGACGACGGAGTCATAGAGTGCATGGTTGAAAAAACCCCGAGACTGCGGGTAAACGACACAACACAAAAAAGTCTCTAACACAGCTGAAATTTTTATTTTCCGAAACCTGGTTATATAGGCACTTCGATACAAAAGAAAAAAAAGGGGAGAGGGTGAGAACCCCAAAGAATGCCACTTTCCACTAACGTAACCTCTGACAAAACAACAATGACAACGGACTCTGCGTCATGCACTTCTCTTATCTCTGACCCCCCGCTTCCCGACCGCCAAACACACTGATAACCCCAAGCCCAGTAACACACATACAAAAAGAAAATAAAAGAACGACCCATTGTTCCCTCTACCCGAAAACCTACAGACACAAACCTTGAAGGTCAGAACTTTTCACAGCCTAAGAAAACGGCGAAGTTCGTTGTCTAACCCAAACGACGGCTTATTAACTGCGTTCCCGTGACCTAATATTGTTAACGACTCTTTTATCAACCGCTTGTGGTCATCTTTTTCCCGCAACTCTACTGAAGTTAAATGCCACAATGGTACACAGTTCCTACATTCGATCACATGTTTTGACACTTCGTACTCCGAAGTGTCAAAACATGTGATCGAATGTAGGAACTGTGTACCATTTGCTTGTGGTCATCTTTTTCCGCAACTTTACTGAAGTTAAATGCCACAATGGTACACAGTTCCTACATTCGATCACATGTTTTGACACTTCGTACTCCGAAGTGTCAAAACATGTGATCGAATGTAGGAACTGTGTACCATTGTGGCATTTAACTTCAGTAAAGTTGCGGGAAAAAGATGACCACAAGCGGTTGATAAAAGAGTCGTTAACAATATTAGGTCACGGGAACGCAGTTAATAAGCCGTCGTTTGGGTTAGACAACGAACTTCGCCGTTTTCTTAGGCTGTGAAAAGTTCTGACCTTCAAGGTTTGTGTCTGTAGGTTTTCGGGTAGAGGGAACAATGGGTCGTTCTTTTCTTTTCTTTTTGTATGTGTGTTACTGGGCTTGGGGTTATCAGTGTGTTTGGCGGTCGGGAAGCGGGGGTCAGAGATAAGAGAAGTGCATGACGCAGAGTCCGTTGTCATTGTTGTTTTGTCAGAGGTTACGTTAGTGGAAAGTGGCATTGTTTGGGGTTCTCACCCTCTCCCTTTTTTTCTTTTGTATCGAAGTGCCTATGTAACCAGGTTTCGGAAAATAAAAATTTCAGCTGTGTTAGAGACTTTTTTGTGTTGTGTCGTTTACCCGCAGTCTCGGGGTTTTTTCAACCATGTGCAATGTACACCAGCTCGTTTGCGCCCTTACATTTTGTTCATAAAGTGCCCGGTCGCAGATTTGCAGCGCGAGGATCTGGTTGCACAGAGCATCAAAGAGCCATTTGTTGGGGAACCTGGACGTCAGCGCACACCTTTTGCAGCGGCGAGGACCCGAGACACACTTGTTCGCTCGGGATGAGTGCGTTTCGGCGTCTCGCCGCAGCGGAGCGCCAGTCACGTGGCTCTCCTCTGATCCGTTGTGTGCCGCCCCACTTTTTCCATTTCGGCGGCCGCTTCTCGTGGCGATCTGCCAGGCTTTGTCAGTATATAGACGTTTTCTGTTTCCTGCCGTTCTCAGTCACGTGGGTTCCGTATCTGGTATGTGGGACGAAAAATGTAATAAAAATTTCAACCTGAATTATGCGAGAAAATATAGGTGAGGCAAAACAAGAATGTGTGACAATCACGCATTTTTTCGTAAACTACGAATTCCAGCGGCGTGGAGAGATCAAAACGATGTTTTACCGCATACCAGAAGTGGCGACATTCCAGATGGCTCGCGCCCTTGTGTTAAAGGTGGCATAAGAGGCTGTGCCACTATACTTCGTTTCCAGCTTGGGTCCAGACGCAGCCGATGCTACGAGCGCGAGCGTGTGGCCCTGAATAGTGCTTGCACTGCACGAGCGCGTGCTAACGGCAGGGACGCTGGAAGCCCGGAGCTCGCGCTTGTGGCATCGGCTGCGTCTGGACCCAAGCTGAAACGAAGTATAGTCATTCCAACCAGAGCTCGGTGTTCTGACGTCCTCTCGAGCTCTCGTCCCGTCGTCTTCCTTAGTTCCTGCCCACATAGCCACTGATAGGAATGAGAACGGCAGGACCCTTGCTTTTGAACGCCCGATTTCCAGCACGCGTTCCATGTGCACGCCCCGAAGTGCTTTGTCTGCGTTCGCGGCCGTCTCGTGCACCACGAGACGGCGAAGCCCTGTCGAAGGTAGGGCTCGGGCTGGAGGCGGGACAGCTGAAGCTCCTTCTTTGCCGTTCTCACCCTTGTCGGTGACTCTAGACCCTTCTACTGTTTCCAGACACATGAACCGCTGCTTGCATGCTGCGTCTCAAGCGACTTCCGGCCTGCTCCGCCTTGGCAAGCCTGCCGAGCTTGCTTCTGTCACCAGTGCTAGAAAGCATAAATGCTGCACGGACAACAAAGTTGGAGATTTAGCGAGGGCCTTCGGCTGTACGATTTAACGTGTTGGAGCAGACAACTTGGTTTACAAGAATATCGGAAAAATGTTAAAAGATCTCGCGTTTCTTGGTTCTTTTCGCGTTCACCTGGAGAATTGACGGTTAAATATTCCATCGGCGTTTCAAGCAGTAGTGTTAAAGGGATGCTACAACGAAACTTCGGCGCTATTCTTGTTCCATACGTATTCCAGGGAGCAGTATCACATAGAACACTCTAATCTCTTGTTGGAGAAAAACATGAAAAGGAATTTCGAAACGAATTAAACGATTAGCAAGTGGCACCTGGTGGACGTCGCTAAAGCCTCGTTTGTAATGTCTGTCCAGGAACGTTGACAGGCAGTGACAGTGGCTGTCTCGCCTAGCCCCACTGGTACCCTACACTGCATAAAAAGGGGTGTAGCCCACATTACCTTGTCGCACATAGGACACCCTTAAAACTGCAGTTCGACATACAGCACGCGTGACGTCGAGCTGACGACCCTAACTTTACGGAAGGCTTGATGACGGTGCGATATAAGATAATAAACGAGAAAGCTAAAGTACGCATCAAAGGGTACAGAAACAACACACCGAAGCATTGGGCAGCAAGGTCCAGAAAGCCCCGTTAACTTTTACAGTTAGTTATACACCTCGTACGCTTGTTTTTAGTAAGTTGTGACCTGATATCGGCCTAGCATGCCGCTCGTGAAAGACTGCAAGTAGTGCTCCAGTTGAACGTTGGTGAGCAGCGTCGTCAACTAGGTTTAGGTGTCACATATGCGACAAGGAGATGGCATAAGGCCAACACCTTTTTAGTATTCAGTGTATGCTTGCAAGCGATGTGCAGTGTGCGCGTGAACGTAGCATTGGCAAGCTTGTAGTGCAGGGCTCTTCACCGCACGAGCAGAAGCCATGGCGGCGGCCAGATATCCTGCTTGCAAGCGTCTTGCCGAAGTCAGCCTCGCGCTGCGCAGCTTTGCTTGTCCCGAGACAGGTTACGCCAACGATTGGGCAGGATGTCACGTGCTCTCTGCTGGCTGCTCCCCGAACGCTTGCCAGAGTGGGCCGTTCATTGGCGACGTGAGCGATCGAAAACGCCGCAGTGGTAGGCCTGCCAAGATTGGCCGAGTGATGACTACGACGTCAGCAAAAAAATTTCTCATTGACGAAACTAAGAGGAATGCAAGAACGTGGAGTTTGACGTTATTTGCAGTGTTGCTTTTAGAGCGCAGTGACTTCAAGCTTCTACCATTCTAATTACAAACACCGTCAGAACGTGTTGCATGTTCGCAAGGTACTGACGTCAGGAGAGGGAACCATAGGAGGGCGCCACCAAAACATCTCGCCGCCAATAGCGAAATATACAGCCATCAGGCTCAAAATACTTGGTGGTGATTAAAGCTAGCCTACAATTTGCCACCCCGACTTTAGCCAATTTGACGAGTAGTCATTTTTTGTTTTGTTTTACTGGCGCATACAAAGCAACTGAGCCGCTCCCGTCCCCCTTGTTTTTGTCTACGAAAGAAAAAAAATGAGACAAAACCGAAAGCACAAGAGTGACCTTTTGTTCGGTGCGAATGTGATCCTACACACGCAAGAGTCTGAAAAGCTTCTAACGTACGAAGAAAAACAAAGCTAGAGCAATCTATCGATTCAGAGGAATGATGATGATGGATGATTAAGCGGTCTATGACGCGAATGCACCATAGGGGCCCACATTCTGCCAGACTAAAAATATAAGAATATTAAAGGAATGCACGAAAAACACAGGAGCGTCGAAAGAATTCCGAGTTTCGAGATGTTTGGAGCGCCGCGGATTCATAACTTTTATTAACGCGGACCCCGCATAGCTGCAGGGCAGCGACAGGGGCGCCGCAGTTGGTTGCTAGTTGCGCGACTACTGGCCAAAAGGGGCAACTTTGACCAGTTCCTACCATCGAGCGCTGCGTGCCGTCTAAGCCGGACACTCGGACACCCTCTGCTCGAGGTCGGGTTCAACGAATGAAAGCCGCCTGTATTCAATCGTATTCACCTCAAGAATCGTAGCAATAAAAGAAGTCCGTAGCCTCGTGGAATTTCCACCTTCATGTGGTGAATGAAAATACAGTAGGTGCGTCTTAGATTGCCATTGTGTTATTTTATCAAGAAATACACGTTTCAAACACCAAGAGCATGGTTTCTTCCTTCGACAACCAAGTCTTGTAAGAACTAGTTCGCTCAGCGCATGAACAATGCGCAAATTTTCACGTTTTTCTTGAGGTGACAACGAATACCGAATACAAGGCCTTGGTGCTGGATTTTCTACATCACTTGCTGAAGGCTACAGTACGGGATAGTAATTGGACAGGACTGCAGCGCGTCTGCATTCGGGTCAGAAACGTGTTTTAACTAATTGAACAGAAATCTCATCTTACGGGGTATAGGAACGAAGTTGTAGCTTTTATTTCTTTGTTTAGCCGGAAACTATGTTGTGTCGCCACATTAGCAACAACAGCAGGCTTCCGCTCGTAAATGCAGGGAAACTAATTTTAAAACGAATAAAACGATTTCTCAATATCACCTGATAGTTGGAAGGCCAATGCAGTAATGACGTTGAATGCGTCCCGTGCCAGCGCCACCCACAAAGGTATGGCGCAAATGTATAGAAAACTCGGACTTGAACGGATTCGCGAAGCTCGGCGAAGAAATCCGCTGTGCTTCCGCAACATGCATTCCCCACCGTCAATATCGCCGTTCTTAGCGGACGATAGGTAGGAGCTTGATCTGAGGATGAAGGATCTATTCCAGGCCAACCGCTTACAAAAAATGAGCACTGAGTTCCAATTGAGTTTATAATGAATTCTGATCCATTTGGGAGGTTATAATATCTTATAAACACCTTAAATTGATCAGATCATTATAACTAATGACGGAATTTCCAACTTAATATCAATTTTACCATCTAACTCGGCCCCGGTCCTGACCTTATATCTACAAAGTTGCTCAAGATTACAAGTGACATATCTAGTGTGCTCTTATCCCGCATATTTCAAAAACCCTTGATTCTGGTGTTGTTTCGGCTGACTGGAAATCTGCGATGGTCGTCCCGATTTTTAAAGATGGCTCAAAAGACGTCCCTACAAATTTCAGACCCATATACCTCTGTTGTAAGTAAATTGATAGAACATGTCGTTTACTCCAACGTAATTAATTATTTTTGTGTAAACAATATACTCTTTAGAATCCAGCACGGTTTCCGGCGGTCATACTTCTGCGAATCTCAACTTTTTAAATTTTTAACGGACATCCAACATATATACCCTACATTAAAAAAAAGATGAAACTCCTGCTATCTTCATTGAATAAAAAAAGCGTTCGGTAAAGTCCCACATTGCCGTCTTATCCAAAAATAAAAACACGTAAAGTAGAAGCGTCCGTTATAAATTGGATTAAAACTTCCTTTCAAACCGAACACATAACGTTGTTACAGACAGCAATTGTTCGTCACAAAACTTGCCAAATCGGGAGTTCCGCAGGGAACCTTGCTGGGTCCGTTGTTGTTTTTAATTTACATAAATGACCTTCCGGATATTTTGAATTCCACTTTTAGGTTATACGCGGACGACTGCGTGATTGATAGAAAAATATTGAGTGTAACGGACTGTACCTTTTGCAAAATGACTTGTCACATATTCAAGCATGGTGTCGAGAATGGCAAATGAAGATCAACGCTGACAAAACTAACTTTCTTAACTTCACTACAAAAAAATACTCAGATCGACTATTCACTTTCTACCATATCAGTTGAAGCCGTAACATCCTACAAGTATCTTGGCATCCACTTTAACCATAACTTGTCATGAGAGCCTCATATAAACTTCACATCTGCGAAAGGAGACATAAGTTTGGGATTTTTAAAGCGCCATCTCTATAAGGCCACGGAAGAAACAAAAGTCATCGAACATAATTATCTCGTCCGTCCTCAACTCGAGTATGCATCCATTGTCTGGAACCCCCATCAGTTATATCATAGAAGAAAAATTGGAAGCTGTACGGGTCCGGGCTACACTTTTCATTCTCTACAATTATCAGCCTACAACTGTTACCGCAATGAAAGCTAAATTATACCTCCCTCTTTTAAAGCACAGGAGAAAAGTATCACGTCTGACTCAAGTGCACAAAATGTATTGTAGTTTTCCTTTAAAAAAAGTTGAATACTGCCCACCGGCCACTCAGATCTCCCCCCGCCCCGACCATCCACTCAAAATTCAACTGACTACACGTAGGACTAACGTATTCAAATCTTCTTCCTCTCAATTGGCTGTTACTGATTGGAACAACCTCCCAGAGCCTATTGTGAACATCCCACTAGAATGCAATTACTTCAAATCTGCCATTTCCTCTCTCGTCACTATCTAGCGTCCTGTTTGAACGTGTTCACAGACATCCTAGTCTTTTTCTTTGTGGGGTTACTTTGAGTGTTTAAATTTGCCCCCCTCCCCCTTATGTAAAGCTCCCTGTGAACATTTAAGAGTGAAATTAATGAAACGAAATAAAATAAGAATTGAGTTTGGTCGTAAAAATCTCAATGCAGATTCCATCGAATTTACCTATTTGGCATGCAATTGAATTTGGCCATAAGAAACTAAATTTCGTGTCTATTGAATTTACTCATTAGAAATGCGATTGAGTTTGGTCATTAAGAACTCAATATATATTCTTTTGAATCTACTAATTAGGAATGCAATTGAATATTGTCATAAGAAACTCAATATCTATTCTTTTGAATTTACTCACTAGAATGAAAGTGAGTTTGTTCATTATGAACGCAATATATATTATTTTGAATTGACTCATTAAGAATGCCATTCAGTTTGATCATTTAGAACTCAATATACATTCTTTTGAATTCACTTATTAAGAATGCTATTGAGTTTGATCGATATGAATTCAATATCTATTCATTTGAATTTACTCATTAAATATGCAAACGAGTTTTTTCATCAATATCTCAATATCGGTTATGTTGAATTTACTCATCACATTTGCAAATGAAGTCTCATTACTAGGAGCTCAATAGTGATTATTTTCAGTTTATCTCATTAGATATATAGATGAGTTTTGTCATTCACATATTTGAGCTTGATCACTGAACATGCACTTGAGTTTTATTGCTTGACAGACGTTTCTTTGTCTCCTCTTTAGAGATTTAAACGAATTTTGTTGTCATTGAGTATAGTTGACGTCAGTCTGTTTGCGCCCTTGCTGTTGAGGAACCCAGCAAGGCGCAGCTGCTAAATAACCATGAGTACACTTATGTCTCTCAGAATAAAGATATTTGCTAAGATTCATTTGTCCAAGAAATGAATCCAAAGTCTTTCAACACCTTCGAGAGCGTAGAGGTGCATTATAATAACTCTATGATAACTGACAAGGTGAGAACAACAGGAGGAGCTCACTTGTCTACTCTTAAGCTTGAGTCTCCTCTTCTGAAACCGTCTGAAGCGTCTCGTGCACATCATGCGCGCGCGCGCTGTCAAAGCAGCATGGCGGAAGGCATGTGAGGGCGAGGCGCGGCTGAAGGCCGGCTGGTTGAAAGACACGCCATGCCGTTTTCACTCGCTCAGTGGCTCTAGTGGACATCATGGAGCCTATTACACTAGTCGCTACTAGTCAAAAAAAGTAGTGCATACAAAATATTTTTAAAGCGAGCAACTACCGTGCCTCGTCTTGTCCTGAGTGGTGCTATGCAGAGAAGCGACAACATACCGGCTAGGAACGGCTTTTGTGGATTTAGCGGCCTGCACCGAACGATCATTGGCTCTGGCCAATGTTGTTTTAGTACAGAGATAGAATCCAATAACTCCGAAGCACTGTTTACCATTTA